>BPLQ01013699.1:557792-589254 GCA_021605075.1 Caerostris darwini | reverse complement strand
TTTTCAAGCCGTTCTAAAATAATAAAATTGCTTTTGGCTGTAGAGCCCCAGACTGGACTCGCATATGCTATTATCGGACGAAGATAAGCTAAATAGATTAGTGTTTTTAGTTCAATTGTTAGTTTAGAATGTCTGCCCATGACAGAGTAAAATTTACGCAAAACATTATTAAATTTATCGCGCAAGTAGTTAATATGAGCCTTAAATGTTAGTCTTCTATCAAAAATTACACCTAAATACTTAGCTTCTTTAGACCAGGAAATGTTAGTATTAAAAATAGTTATGTTAGGAGGATTATAGACTTTTTTCTTGGTAAATAGCACTGCTTCAGTTTTCGCGACATTAAGTTTAATTTTCCATTTTTCTAGCCATGATTCAAGAGTGTTGATGTAGTTTTGAAAGTTTTTCTGGATGATGTGTAAATACCTTCCCTGTGTAATAATTGCTGTATCATCAGCGTAGAGTGTCAATTTAATTCTGTGGTCTTGTGGAATGTCATTAGTGAAAATATTGTACAGGAAGGGCCCCAAGATCGATCCCTGAGGAACACCCGCGAGAATCTTGCAGTTTTTAGAATCAGTATTGTTAACAGAAACGATAAAACTTCGATCAGAAAGATAGTTGTAGATAATTTTGATAATGTATGGAGAGTAATTATAGTTAATCATCTTATAAATTAGCCCCTTTATCCAAACCCGATCAAAGGCTTTCGCCACATCGAGGAAAATTACTTCAGTGTCCTGCTTCCATGAAAATCCTTCATTGATGGTTTCAGAGAGGTTGTACAGTTGGTGCGTGGTAGAAAGATCCTGCATAAAACCAAATTGTTGAGATATTAGAATGTTCAGAGCCTTGGATTCATGATTAAGCAGATCAGCAATCACCCGTTCAATAATTTTACTAAAAGTAGAAAGTAAAGAAATCGGTCTATAGCTATGAGGTGAAGTAGGATCTTTGCCCGGTTTTAAAATAGGAAGTATTCTAGCAGTTTTCCATGTTTTTGGAAAGTAATTAAGAGTTAAAATAGCATCTGTTATGTTGCAGATTTGGAGAATGCATTTGAAGGGAATATTTTTAAGCATCTTGTTAGTAATGCAGTCAATACCAGGCGTCTTGCTAATTTTAAGGTTAGAAATAATGTTAATCACTGAAGAGGCTTTAGTGGAAGGAAAGTTACTGTTAGTACTATTATGCCGAGTTAGAAAAGACGCGATGGTGCTTTCAACATCATTATCCACCTGAATATTGTTGGATGGGTTTTCTTGAAATTGATCCTGCAGCGAAGTTGCTAGAATTTCAGCTTTTCGGATGTCAGTAGTAACTTCTTCATTGCTATCCTGTAGTGAATGTATTTTAGACCTTTTCTTACGAAGGTTGCTGCAGAGTTTCCAGATCGAACCATTCTCAACATTTGCTGTTTCAAGGCGCCGATCCCAACAATCATTCCGGTATTTTGCAATTGCCCTTTTAAGAATATTCTGGTGATGATTATAAACATTTTTGCTGCGAGGATCACGATAAATTTGCCATAGTTTACGCGCGTTGTTCCTATTAGTTATCAGAGTTTTAATAGAAGGGGGTAAGTAGGTTTTATTGTTAGTAGGAATAGGCTTAGAGGCAGCTTGATGCGCAGTAATGATTTTATGTGTTAAGTCTTTAATGGCTTCTTCAATATCAAGCGGAGAATTTAATGGCGTAAAAGAGTAATTAAAGTTACGGTCAAGGATACTAGAAAATTTAGACCAGCAGGTTGTAACAAGCGGGTTAGTCAGAACATGCATAGCGCGGAGGTTAAAATCAATAATTACTGGGTTATGATCCGAAGAAAGTTCGTCAAGCGAATTAATGGTATCAAAAAAATGAAAGTTATTAGTGACAACTAAATCTATAATAGAGGTAGAGCGAGTGCCAATTCGAGTAGGAGTGTTAGGAGCAATAATATCTAAATTATAGTTATTCGCATATCTTTGCAAAGCAGCGCCAGTATTATTTTGGTTAGTACAGCCCCAAGCAGTATGATGTGCATTAAAGTCCCCCGCGAGTATAACACTATTATTCAAAGAAAATAAAACGTCTAAATCATGAGTAAGATTAGAGGAAGCAATTGCATTAGGAACATAAACAGAGCTAATAAAAAGAGAGGGAAGATTCGGAAAATTTAAAGAAATAATAGTGGCTTTTATCCCGATTAACTGTGGAGTATCTATATGGCGATGTGGCAGAGAGGCTTTGATAAAAATACCCGTGCCCCCCAGAGAGAGGATCTTGAGGTCCATCGTTTCTATAAAAAGTGTACCCCATTAAAGAAGGTGTTTGTGAGTGCCTAAGGTGTGTTTCCTGAATCAGTACTATATCTGGGTTATAATTATCAACAAAGTTAGTAAATTCAGTCAATTTGTACCAAATATTGCATGCATTCCAATAGCATATGCGAAGACCAGAAATCAACTGAGTCATTACGGGGCATTTTGGATAGTTTGGGATGCAAGGCCATTGACAAAGACCTGCAACTTATCAGCTTTATTGTCTGTACTCCTTACTTGGTGGAGAATACCATCTAGATCATTAAGATCAGAGAAAATAGCAACGAACTCCTTCATAAGAAGCAGGGTTTTTTGAATAAATTGGGCTTGGCTAGCAATGCCCTGCTATTGGCTCAGTTGATTTGAGTTTAATTCATTATTAACAGTAACAGCATTACCAGAGTTGCTTTGTGGTGGAGATAAATTTTTTGCTGCAGCTGCATACGAGAAATTTTGAGAAACCTGACGAACAGGAGTATACTTAGGAAAAGTTGCGTATTTAGTAGTATTAATTTTTATCTTTGGAAACTTCGAACAGCCTCGCCAGGCAGCCGTGTGGCCGGATTGACCACAATTAATACACTGTGGTATCTCCAACTTATCATATAGCTTGCATTCCTTATGGGAATGTTCTTCGCCGCATTTTAGACAACGGGCTTTGAAGCAGCAGTTATTTGAGCTATGATGAAAGAAATTGCATTTAAAACACTGCAGCGTGATAGGTTGTTTTATAGTTTTTGAGAGTGCATTCAACGTCTTGAATTGCATAAAAAGTTATTCAAAATTGGGCCATATATTATTGCCACGTCTCTTTATATAAAAGTTGTCTTCAATTATTTTTTATTGTGTTCAATAAACATCGTAGAATATATCCAGATAAGATATGAATTTCACATATGCATAACAATTATTTAGATTTGTACGTTACATCAACCAAAATTTGAAATTTCAAAATCATATTCCACAAAAGTATACTTTTATAAGAACATAATGATATATAAGCTAAAACTTCCTGTATATTTAGTAAAAATCAGAAATAGAAATGAAAAATAGATATGTTAATCTATTATTTAATATCTTATTAACATCTTAATATCTGTAATTTCTCTACACTAATAACGAATATCCAAGATCTTTTTGAGCAAAATTGCATTAAAATATTTTATTCGAAATTTTCATAAAATTTTAAGTTAACTTTGACAATAACGCACGAATTAGAAGCATTCAAAATTTATATTTCTAGTATAAATAAAATTTAAGAATAGTATACTTCTATTTAAATTTTCAGAGAATTCAGTTAAAAATAAAAGATAATAACTTAAATGAAGACATCTTTAAAAATTCTTCATACCATATTCAATTTAATTTAAGATTTCTCCATCCTTAAATATTTACTTTTTATACTACTTGGACTACTTTATTTATTTCGAAGCGATTACTACAAGACATGCATTTTAATATAGCTATCTGCCTATTAATATCCATTTTGTATTCAGTAAAGTAGTTTCTTTTTCTGTGTGCGTTCACATATACATTATAGTCTTTCTCATACATAAAATCAGATGCAATGTTCATGTCCTTCAAAACATTAATCCTTCTCTGTTTATCATTATTAAAGAAAACCATGGTACCCATTATTCATATTTTTGAAATTTTAGATGTATTGAAACTTGTATTATTAAGAATAACGATTAGGATAGGGGACCATTGAAGTTATTGCAAGAGTGACCAGTTGGCCTTGACTTTCCTTGCTTTCTCTCCACAGAAGATCTGCCAGATTGATTCAGCTTTTCCAAGGAAATGCAGACCTTAAAATTATATATATGGGAATATGAAATAGTCATTTTCTAGCTGTTATACTCATCGTAACTGTTGCATATGGAAATTTTTTTTCTTCTCAAGATGAGACCTTCAGAACTCTTTTTCTGATTTGAATCTTCCTCTCTTTCTTTTGCAGCTGGCGAATACTCAAACAATTATCTTTATGCCATAAGCAAGGGCTGCACCGATGTTATTCATTTTAGCACTCCTCAGGGAGGCACATGCACCTTGAAGATATACTAAAGACACGAATAACACTACCCCTGCAACGCTCTACCATCCTATTAGACCGGAACATACTGTTTAAAATGGATTTCGAACCCCTACAAACATTCATGGCATCGACGGAACTCGAATCGGAAACCTATGATATCGAGCACCAGAGCAGCAGCCATTCGGTCATCAGGCTTCACCCTAAATAATCGTGAGGTTTGCATTTGAGTTTTATGGAAAAAAGCATACATGTATTATCTTTGTCAGCTCCTCACCAGTGGCATTTGATTCATACTACCCTCTACTCTTAAATCTCACTTTCTTTCAAGTTTACTTCAGTAGTTTAATTTTTCTTAGCTTATCTCTGTGCTTGTTTAATGTTCTCAGTGAAGGTGATGAAATCTGATTCGGAAACATCCCAAGATATCGTCTTTTAATACCTCAGTTAAGAATTTTGTTCGTCTGTCACCAATCACGATGCAACAACTCATGGTGTAGTCCATATTCCATCAGTAATTGTTTCGACCTGTGAAGGTTGCACAGACAATCGCTAATTGCACGAGGTCTGGTCTTGTTCGTGATATCGTATAAAAACAGATTATGAAATCATCATCTGTTGTTATTTGATATCCTCATGGTACTTCTTTCCCATGCAATTAATCAAATAAAAAATAAAAATCAGAAATCCAGAAAAAAAAATCAGAATATGACGCTGGTTTTACTGTAATTTGTTGTATACAGTAGCTGAATTTGAAGCAAGTCCCTGATTTCTTACTGTTGTCAGAGAAAGAATTTATCTTGACCACAATACAGTTCATCAATTTGTCTTTTGTCATGCAGAATTCAAAAAGTTCAACGGTATTCTGACAAGAGGGGAATACTTTAATCTATTGTATCCAGAATATTCAGAAAGATTCAAGTTTTATTCTTATATAACAACAGATTCTAGTTCTATTCTTATATAATAATATGTAGTTTATTCATGTATTTTTTGTTTAATTTTGACAGGATGCGATTTAATGCAAATATTTGTAGATATTATTGTAAGTAATTAAATGGCTGTTGGGCTTAAAAGAAACACCCTGTTTCTTCATTTTGTTTACCAATCAACCCCTAGACACCACAGCCCCACCCTATAAAAAGTGGCTTCAGCAGATATGAGTTCGTTGTGCGCGTGTTGAAAGCTACAGCCTACACGTGTACTTTAGAAATAAAATCGTTTTTTATTTTAACATAAACGAAAAAAATAAATAAATAAACAATTCATTAAATGCTGCGTCTTCATCTATGAATTGTTAATATTCAAGAACATAAATTTCAATAAATTAGTGGAAACCAGAGGTCACAGGAAACCATGGAATGGAATTAGTGGTAAACATAAATGTTTTATAAAACGTTTAAAATCGTAGGAAGATTTGCAGATATCAGTAAAATTTAATAGGTACGGAATAAAATTACAAAATAATCACTAAAAATTTTACAAATTTTAATTAAGTGTATAAGAACACATTTTACCCTTTATTCCCCCCCAGATTTTGAATAAATTTACTTTCCTTAACACCATTAAACTTCATAATTAATTCAGATAAACTCCTCCTTAACATTTAAAAAGGGCTTACCCAAAATGGATAGGGTAGTTGCTGAAGAAGCAATGATCTCTCGAAAAAGATGAAATGGAGGGGGCTACAAAATTTTAAAGCAGAACCCAAAGGAGATGAGAATTAATAAGGAGAGAAAAATCATAATGTGGAAGATTTCAAATTTCAATATTTATAATGTGAGCAAGATCATTATAAAAGTTAGAAGACATTTTATAAATTAATTTTTTTGTTAAGGAGGGCTACTATGCGACATATCTCATTTCTGAAGAACTATGAATTGAATTTGTTTTTTAATACTTTGTTTTTCATTCTTTTAAGGAGATTCATACATTTAGCAGTAAGACCCCAAACTTGTCTAGCATAAGTTATGATAGGATTCGTATTCTATGTATATTATATTATAAGGATGCATATTATAAATTTAATTTAATGAGTAAGAGGAGAATTAATTTTAATATGTGGAGGCAAATATTATATTTATATTTAATGCGAATGAATGATATGCATGCATTGGTTGATAACTTATCAACCAATGCATTACAAAAATTATATTTACAATCGCAAAATTTGACTTGTTAGATGTCTGTCTTTTGAAGTACTGACAATAGCACTATCATCTGCCATAAACTTTTTTTCTTAAACTATGCCAGACCTAGACATAACTGCCAACAGTCTATCACAAACAGCCCAATAGAGCTCAGGAACACACATAAAATAATTTGAAAAATCTTTTGTAGTATCTGTTTTTGTAGCTACTACATCAAATATTCCAGAAGAGTAGTTCAAGTGGTTATAACTCATGTATGAACTAGTCAAGAAAAGTGAGCAAGTCTGAGAGTCTGCTAGTTCAAGAATAAATTTGAATTGAGGAATTCCAAATATTTATTATATCTGAGTGAAGAGAAATTTCAATCAACATGAACAACAAAGCTGTAAGAGTAAGCTATCTTGTTAGAGTAGATTAATTGAATTAAGATGAAGTAATGCAAATAATTTGTGGAAAAAGACTCTATTAGAGGTCTTGCCAATATCTAGAAAGATCATTCAAGTAACAGAATTATTAGAGAAATCCTCAAATATCAGTTTAGTTACTCAGAGCTGGTGAATTTTGTATAATTTTGAAGAGAATCCATGTAAATCATTGGATTTAAATGACTAGGAAACGTAGTAAAACACTGCAATCGACATTTGATGTAAAATCACTTGTCTGTGTGTGATTCTGCAATAAAAAGTTACCAACTTCCTCTCCTAAATTGCTAGATTATGTACTCATTTTATTTTTCTGAATCTTTTTTTGCATTGTTCTCCTCAAAAGTTGGGTGTACAAAATTTTAGCACGTTAGCAATAAAGATTAATTAGACAATAATTTAAAAATGGATAAGCAACAAATACCCTCTATTTGCTAAATGACAGGCTATAATAATAATAGAATTTTACGCAGATATTTTTTTAAAAAAAATATATTCATATACAAAAATTTAGCCTTATATTTTGAAAGGCATAGCTTAGCTTAATATGAATTGCTTTCCACTTCGGAGTTAAATTGCTGTCATTTCTCAGGATAGAAGCAATGAGTAACATTTCTAAAATAATTAATTGTCAAGTAAAAAGAGTAAATAACAGAGAACTCTAAATATAAATAACAATATCACAGGTTTATTCAGAACCAAAATAAAGTTACAAGAATTTTAAAATAAAAGCTACTGTTTAATTAATTTTTTTTTTTGCAGAATATTAATACAATAAGGTTAAATACAAAACATTCACATCAAATAATTACATATCAAATGTAAATATTAATAATATGAAGGCACAAATATAACATTAGATAAAAAAGCTTGCTCTTGCCTATAAAGATATATGTGCAAATACTACAATTGCAACATGAAAAATATACAGATTCACATGCAATAAATCTAGATATTTAAAAATATACTTTACAGTTACTTATGTTTCCTCAATAAATTTGTAGTAGAAAGTACACTAAAAATATATATATGAATATAATATAGTGAATAGAAAAAGAAATTATCTAAGAATAACATTGATAAAAATATTAATTTTTATATTGACAAAATGTTTGTGTATTTAATTTGCAGTTGACCTTAAAATATCACAGACAAAGAAGTAAAAATATTTTTTTTTGTTTCTTTCCTTCAAAACAGAGGCAAGAAATATGAAGTTAGTTGCTTTAAATAAATAAATGTCATTCATGTATATTCAAAATATCTTCACCATAGAGGGATCAAAGATTAGAAAAAAAGGTACCAAAGGATAGAAAAATGATAAAATTTAAATGTATGCAACTAATTCACCAAATTTAAATTATTAACCTAATGATAATTTCAATAATATATATATATCTTTTATGATATGCAAATGTAAAAATGACAACTTTGTCAACAGTAAAATATAAAGATATTAATTACATATGAAGGCTATTTTTTCTGAATAGGGTTAATAACTTTTTATAAATGATAACAAGCTCTCACATTCTCGTTCTATTTTTAGATAAAAAAAAAAAATTGAATATATGGAAAACTATCTTAACACATTACATTACCTGAATTTAATTTTGGAATTTGTTAACAATTAAAAATCGATTTGAAAAGAAAAGAGTTTAACAAAATAATATGCACACACATAAATAAAAGAATGTTGAAATAAGAAAATTTATTGAAATTTTTAATGTGGGGTAAAATAATATTCACCAATTTTATATGCAACTTAATCACAAGAAGTTAAAATAGCATTCAGGTGCAATAAGGATAATAGGCAAAAACATATTAAAATACAAAAGAAGAATATTATATTTTTAATATAAGAATGTGGAATGGAATTAATATAATTCAAACAAGAATTTATATACAATGCAAGTTTTTAAAAAAAATGGAAAATGAAATAAGTTAAGAGATAAATGAATGAAGGAAAAAAAAGAGACAGCTTGGAATGTTTCTAACTAAGCAAAAAATAATGTTTTTCCCTTTCATGCACACACACACAGAAATGTAACACATTAAAAATAAACTAAGAAAAGTATAAACACAAAATAAAATAGTTCAGCACAATCCATGGATAGCATTCATTTTTTCTTAAAACTAAAACACATGTTTATGAGACCTGGAGAAGTTTAATTATTTCCTTACAAAATTATCATGCACGTAATTAGCAGTAAACATAAGTTTTCTTTAAATACATGTCTATTTTATTTGTCGATAGGGATAACTGAAATGAAAACAAATACAATAGCTCAATTTCCTTGATCTATCTAAAAATGGATACAACAGACATTTGATCATCTCATTCATATGACAGATTTTTCACAATTATGACACACATAAGTCAAAATTCGATAAAAATAAATAATTTGGGATAAAATCTGTTTTTATAAAATTTTATAATATACTATTGTTGCCATTATTTTAAGCTGATTTTAAACAACTTTAAATTATTTACTTTTTCAGGAAGCCTTTTTCAGAAGAAAAAAAAACTATATTAGATAACAAATGATGAAATGAAAAACACAAATAAAAAAGCAGAAAAAAAAAAAAAAATACTGATTCTGATACATGTAATATAGTCCCACCAGATTATATTTAACTTAAAAGTATACAATTTTAAATTATTTGAAAAACATGGTATACATGCCAAAAAAAAAAAAAAAAATGTTAAATTCTTACATTTATGAATTTCACATAGGAAAGTTGACGAGGAATTGTAACAAGTAATTGATGTGAAAATTATTTAACAAAAATAAATACAGGAATAGTAAATTTGTCCCAGTATACTTATAAATATATGATAGTGGGTGAAGATAATATCATTTTGAAAATAGAAGAGAAAACAGTATGCATATTTATTTAATATTCATAAATAAGAAAGTTATGAAAATTCAATACTTATACTGAACACATTTATATATAATACTTGTAAAATTATAAGAAAACAAACCATATAATTTACAATGAAATAAATTATTAATTTTTTAAGCAAGATATATTCAATTTCATTTTTTTTTATAAAACTTTTAAAATTATTATTATTTCTTTGAAATATATAAAAGCACTATTAGTAATGAAAGCATAACAGAAAAATATGGCAATTAAGTTAAAAAAAAGTTTTACAAATTTTAAAAAATATTTTGACAAATTTCCAAAAATTATTTATATAGCATTTTTTAACTTTGTTGACATGTATAACATGAAAACAGAAACAAAATAGGTTAATGATACAATAAAAAAGGATTATAAGAAATTCAATGGGCAGGAATAAGTAAAAATTTAACAAGCAGACAGAAGAACAATTTATTACTCCAAAATAATTTTCTAAAATCATTTCAAAGAGGGGGAAACAAACGTAATGAAATCATGGAAATATTTTCAAACAAAAAATATATTTCAGACAAAATGTTACATTGAAAATTAAAATATATTATATATAGTCTGACCATGGATAATGTGGAATGGTAAACATCAGGTATAGCAGAAACAGATAAATTGATCACTTGTTAAGAATACTAATGAGATATATGTTGCACAATCTGCTTTGAAAGGAAAAAAATATATTATAGTTAGTGTGGAATTTTTTTCATTTATTTTATCTTTTGATATTGTGCAATCTAAACTTTTAATCAAAAATTAATATTTTTTTTAGTGGAATTAAAATCTTTCACAAATGTCATTTGCTCCCCTAAGATACCACTCTTTTTGTATCTATATGATTTAGTAAAAATTGTCTGAATCTGTCCGATTATGAATTTTTCCCCAATTGTTGGTTGGACTACTTGCTAATATGTTTAAAGTATCAAAATCTATAACAGATATATACACATGAAGAGACTAATTTTATATAGCAATTCTAATGCAGTCTATAAAAATATAATTTTGCTGCATTTTAATTGAAAATATATTTCATAAAAGATTCAATAAAATATTAATTTCCTTCAGAAGCAATAATAAATTAAAATTGGATCTGCTATAATAAAGATAAAATTGGATCTAAGATAGAATAATAGCTAAGATAAAATTGGATCTGCCATGAAAAACAAAGACTATTCACGCAATCACATTAGTAAAATATTTTCCAAAATGTAATTCTATGACTCAATTTGTTTGGTTCAAAATTAAGGGTTAATAAAATGAAGGAATCATACTAAGGATAAAAATTAATACAGAATAACTTTTAAATAAAATTTTGTATTTCTCAAGCAGGACTGCCATCTGCAATCTTCAACATTCTTAATATTTCTTATTCAAATGAGATGAAAAATAATTTAATCCTATTTAGTCTAAATATTTCAATAATTCTTTTATAACAATTGACAATCACAAAATATAAAAATGCCTACTGTAATTTTATTTAAATTAATTAAGCAAAATTGAATAAATCATAAATGAATTTACATTCAATTAATTTGATTTTCAATCTAGCTTTATTACTGCAATAAAGCAGCAGTAATTCTTTTTTAAACAATCATAATATATAAAATTTCTGTACAAATATACTTTTGTTATAGAATGGTATTATTATGTATAAAACAATTGTAAGCAAGTTTATATATAAAAATAATCTTGTATAACACATTGCAGTAAGACACAACTTAATGCTGTTTCAGTATTACATGGCAATAGTAGAATTCCCTGAAAACCACAAATTTTAAAGTTTATTATTTGTGGGGGACATTTCAGCAACTGATTAATAAAATCAACAGAGAAGATAAACAATCCATTAGAGATTTTTAGCAAAACTACTAAATCATGGAAGCTGTAGAAAACAGCAATCGTTCATGAAATGAGGTGACTGAGAAATGTTTAGAAAGAATATGGAAAAATGTATGGCCGAAGCAAGGATGTTGGCACAAAAGAATCTATTGCTAATGCCAACAAAATTGTCAAGCTAGGTAATGAAACAGTGTTGGGATAATATAAATGTGCAGGAAAGTGAAGAATTATTACAAATTGAAAGTAATGAAAATCTTTCCAATAACGATCTTAAAGAATCAGTAGAACTTAATGAAATTACTGAAGGTAAATACAAAAAGAACTTTCAATGAATTTTTTTGGGGCAAAAAAAAATTAGCCATTATAACAGAAATTATGGCAAGTGTCCCTGATGCAATGTCTTGCTATCAATAACTACTTGATGGACAAAACAGAAAAAGTCAAATGCTGTTAGATAGCTCTTAACAAAAAAAGTAAAATGAGGAAGAATTTTCTGCATCACCAACATAACTTCCTGATACCACCTTTATTTTATAAATTTTATTTTCAAGCATGTTTAATGAATAAAAATCGATGTTACAAAGAAACAAGTCTCTAATTAATGTAATAAAAAAGAATTTAAAAATAAATATTACAAAATAAAATAATAAAGAACCTGATAAATCTTTTTTGTTCTGTTTCACTTATCCCCATTTATTTACATATTAAAACAATCTTGTTTGACACTTTTTTTTCAGAGCTGGAACTTTTTGAAACATATACCTCACATTAAGAAGGGTCTTACTGCACTTTTATACTTCTATTAAACTGAATTGTAGTATTTTTAGATCAATTATAGAAAATTTTTCAACTCGAGTACACATAAATCTCCTTTTATATACATTTTCTTCCTGTGAATCCAAATTACAACAATTGCGATATCAAAAGTAAATTTTTTTATGTTTATTTTTATTTTTAATTGGCCAACCCAAGATCTTAGTTAAAACCTATAATTCAAGAAAATTCTGATAATTTTATTTAAAAAAGATCTGAAATCGATCAGTAATTTACACAATTATTCTATCTTAACATGATCGAAATGAAGGATGTGCTGGGTACATTTCAACATGTATATGTAATGTAAAAGAGATTTAGGTATAATATAAAAATTTCATTTTGTAAAAAAAGAAGAAAAAAAAATATTTTAAATGCTGTTTATTTGTTAAAATTAAAAACATGTCCTTATGAAACACAAATTTTGGAATTTGTTAATATTTTTAGTATATAACAATTACTTTTTACGTTAAATTTATCAACAAAGTATACATTTTATCACAGAAATTTTAAAAGGTATTTTGTCAACTTTACTACATTTGGGTGGTAACTAAGAAATTAACTTTAATGGTAATTTGGATTTTTATAAAAATGATCAACAACAATCAAAATGCTTTAGCATTAAATTTTAATCTACAAAAGGACTAAAAATAATAGCAGCTTTAGAGTGCTTAAACTGCTACTGCCCATTTATTTTTTTTTTATTACACAACCACTTGTTCATAAAAATCAGGTTCATCTTCATCATCAGAATAACCTTCCCCTTCTTCATCTAACTGAAATAAAAGGAGAATAAAATAGTTGGTAAGATCTATCATTTCAAAAAGGAAACACAATATCAGAAATTTCACTTATAAATAAGAAATTTTAAATAAATAGCATTTATACAGCAGTCTCCCTCATTCTTAGCATTATTATGAACTATAATCACACTAGTACAAAAACTACAAATCATAGTAGCTTCGACATTTCCTATTTCTATAAATAACTGAGTTGTTCTAACTAATACATTTCAATTAAAACCTATAATTCAAGAAAATTCTGATAATTTTATTTAAAAAAGATCTGAAATCAGTCAGTAATTTACACAATTATTCTGCCTTATCATGATCGAAATGAAGGATGTGCTGGGTACATTTCAACATGTATATGTAATGTAAAAGAGATTTAGGTATAATATAAAAATTTCATTTTGTAAAAAAAAGAAAAAACATTTTAAATGCTGGCTATTTGTTAAAATTAAAAAAATGTCCTTATGAAACATATTATATATATACATTAACGACTGAGAAAAGAATGGGGATGCCATTAATGTAGTTTTGAATATTTTAATTTTTTCTACTTAAAATAATAATTACTGATAATTTTGGAATTTGTAGTTAAAACCCGAAGTCCTATGAAAATATTTGGAATAAATCTACTGACTCATAACTTACTTAATATGTAAATGTGGACCATATTTCTTCTATAGCTATTTGGACTCTTTTAAACTACTCCCCATGTACCCCCAATGATTTCCTAAGACGAAAATTTTAGATGCCAAGTTATACTGTTCAACTTTAGGATAAGTTTAGTTCCATTCAAAAATAATTAAATGAACAATTGAGAAGCATAGTTGAAGAGCGATGATGTCGATTTAGTTATACTAAAAATACATATAAATTATGTTATGCCATTGATTCAAATATGTCATTAAATTATGCAGCAGCTGAATGTGATATTTTACACAATAATTACGTTCCCAGCTTACTACCTTTACTATGATATGGTCTGGGAAGGTACCTATTGATAGACAACAATATGAGTAGAGAACAGTGATTTTTACTTCCCCCAAAAGTTTTTTTTCATATTTATTATTGATTTAATGTATTTAAATATATATATATATAAGAAATAGAATGATTAAATCCTCTATGAATTTGCTTGCACTTCACAGTTTTGCAAATCACTGATGTTTTAAAATGTTTTGATATTTTTAAATTTAAAAGATAAGCCAATTTATGTCTAACCTAACATTTTAAATACATTACAATAATTTGTTAGCTAATTCTATTCTTGGCATCTGAAAATATGGAAATACTATAGAAAAGAAATAAAAACATAAAAACAACTGGATGAACAATCATTCAAACTTTTATTAACAATTAAAAGAAATTTACTTACAAATCTAATTTCTTCATCTGTAAAAAGACGTTTGATTTGCATATGTACAAGTATCATAGACAAGAGTGCAAATGGAAATGCCATCGTTGCAAATGTTTTGATTATCCACAAAACAACTATACAAATAATTTGAATTGCAGTGTATAAATGCATTTTTTTTGTTCGCACCTAAAAAAAACAAAAAAAAAACATAACTTTATAAATAATATGCGAATTTGCAGATTTTAAACTGTGAAATATAAAATGTAATAATATATCAGGATATTTTATAGCATAGAAAGACATTTTCAGAGATATCAAATATAAAACTTAATATGTGACGATAAAACTAATCACCATGATTGACGCAACAGCCCTATGGTGGGGGCCACGGCCGTCTGCCTACTGGCAGATTTCGAAACATGAGATGTCTTCTTTTTAAGGGGTAGGATTGTCAGCCATACGCCCCAACGCTCTACAGTCAGGTTAGACTGGGACTTACAGTTTAAAGTGGATTCCGAATCACTACAAACATCCACGGCACCACCGGGACTCGAACCTGAAACCTGTGGTACCGAGCGCCAAAGCGCTAGCCACTCGGCCATTCAGGCCCGATAAAACTAATAGTTAACATTTATTTTCATTGAATTTTCCAAATTTAAATTTTTAAATGCATTCAGTTACAAAAGGATACAGTTGTTTGGATGGCTGGCAACCAATCTGAAGCTATTCTGTGTCATATCAGTGCTTTTATAAGTGTATTAAAGATAGAGGGATTATTTAAGTTAAGATAATATAATTTCAAACCAGGGCAATATAAAAAACTGATCTTTCATTATCAGCATCAACAACACTAAATTTAAGTTTCCTATTTATTTTTTTATTTAATTTAAATAATTATTCCTATCTTATATATAAAAGAAAGAAAAAAGTTATGTTACATTTTATAATTCTGCTAGTTTTTCAACCAATACCTTTTTATTTAGAAAAAAATAATTTTTTATAAATACATTTTTAATATTTCATAGATTATATATATTACATAAACTAAGCATACATATTTTTGTATGCTTAGTATATATAATATCTATTACTACTGTCAATATATAATAATTCTACAATATACAGTTACATTCATTTTATAAATATGGAATATTGTGAAAATACTTTAATTTGTAAGAGAAGATAAAGTGAGATTGTAAGTAATATTTTAAATGTTGTTTCACTAGGGGGGAAAAAGAGCTTGACAATAATTAAAAATAGAAGAAAGCATTAATTATTCAACCAAAATTATATCACCCAATATTCACCTTACGAACAAAGTTGAATTCCGGATGGTGTTTAGTTGGCATGAATATGAGAAGAAATCTCTCGTACAAATGAATACCACTGAGTGCTGATACACCCATGTACAAGAATACTCCAAATAAAGTGGCTTGAGGCACTTGTCGTAAAACAGGACTCATAAACATAGAAAAACCTGAAAAGAGTTTTAAATTAAATTTCTTGCTTGCCAGAATTATATATGGTACAGATAAATATCATTCAAAGGAAGAGAAATTAGCACAATAGCTATATCAATTTTTACAATTATTTTAGCTGATATTTGTATAATTAATAAAGCACACCATTTTGATCATTAACATGCACAGTACTACAATATCAATACAGCCCCTCCCTCTATCCTCACATTGAACATGATAGAAAAAGAAATAGGAAAAATTAATCAGCTTAGCAAGTCTTAAATCTGATTGGTTTCCATCAAATGCTAATCAGACCATTTTTATGATAATATACTTTTCAATATTTGTTAGCATCATCTATTAAAAAAATTGCGAAACATACATAAAATTATTATTTGAGATTAAATGAAAATTTTAAGGATCTTTAATTTCTAAAAGAGAAAAAATTATGATGAAAAAGTTACAAAAGAATTAAGATGAATCACCATTGCCGTTTAACAGATATACAAAATTGTAAAGTGAATTATACTATAATTGCACTTTATATAATAGGATACTTAAAAGTACATTATTTGTCATAATATTTATACAGTCAGAAATATTTATTAAACTAAAGAAAAAGCTAATTAAAAGTTTTATTTTATAAAGTGGTTAATGATTTTCAGCAATTTAAAAAGTACAAGGGAGGGAGAGAAAGAAAATATTTTATTAGAAACATGTAAGCATAATTTAAATTATTTATATCCCTCCTTAATTTTCATATAATAACAACTTGAATAAAACAAATTCTTTTAACATTTATATCAATTCAAATATAAAACAAAATCAAGTGCGATCACAGGGGAAAAAAAAACAAAAAAACAAAAAAAAAAACCTCTATAAGTTAAGAATTAAAGCCAGATAAGCAAAACTTTATTTTTATATAATGAAAAGTCTTAAAATAGTTTTTAAACATAATTAAGTTAAAATAAACAAAAATCTATTAATATTCTTAAAAAAAAATTTGCACCATATTAAAAATTATAAGCATCCTTCTATTATATATTGGAATTTAACAATAACTAAAACTGCATTATGCATCTGTTAATTTATATATATTTTTTGTATTATATAATTATTATTGCTCCATTTTTTCGTTTTTATGAGAACAAGAGTAGATATCAAATTAAGAAATCTGCAGATATTTTTACTAAAAGTGTTGTAGCACTGGAAATTAATTAAATCCCACTTATTTTGCAAAATAATCTTTTAATTAAAAACACAAAAACAAGACAAATAAAATTACTGCATTTGGTAGAAGAGTGACCATAAAGAAAATTTAAAAGAGATCGATTTTCAATAAAAAAAATATAAAAAAATCTATACATACCAATTAGAGAAGAAACCATTAAATTGGTTAACCTTTGTTCCTTTACTTCAATGATACGAGGTGTTTCACCAGGTGCATGTGTTTTACTCAATACTACCAAGCTCGATGTGTGAGTAATAGATCGCACAGCTGCTGCACATTGCCATGGGCAGCCAATGAAACCACTCAGCATGTTAAGCACACCCACCATCACCATGTCAAGGTGAAATCCTGATCCTTTTTTCAACTGCTTTTTGCTGATTATTAATCTACAAAATAAAAATAAACTTTAAATACCATATGTTAATTTTAAATTAAATTATTATGGCCTTTTTTTTTTGTGTGGAAAATTCATTTTTACTTAAAAAGCATCACTCTTCAAATGGCTCTCACCGTTCAGCATAATCCCTATTGTACTTGGTTATTTTAATGAGTTCAAAACTCTGTTTACTTTTTTCAATAGTTCGGCATCAACAACTGGTCCCTAATTGTACTGAATTTAAGTTTAAGTTTAATTTCTTTTATTTTGTATTTTACTTGTATTATTAGTATTTATTTATTTATTATTTTTTTTTTTGAGTATCATTTAACTTGAATTTTTAGAAACTTTATCTTGTATTTCTACTAACATTAATTAAGCAGCCAATTAAAATTTAAAGCATATTTATGAATTAAGAAGAGGAGGTTTAAGGGGTATTTCCCCCTGTTGGTACTCCGTAATCGGTATGTCAGTTGCCAGTTGCCAAATTAAAGAAAATAATCAATTTTATAATACAATGAAAAGCTTCATTTGTTTTGAATTTTCAGGTCATACAGCAATGATTCATATCGAAATCGTTCTATAAAATGAATAATATATATATTTAACTAGACTAATTCATTAAAATACTAGTAATTTTTATAAATTATAACTCCAAAGATAAATTGTAAACTAAATTGTCAATGGGAAAATAGGATTGTTGGATAGGATAGGATAGTTGGCACAAGAGGATCCATTGTTGACGTCGACGAAATTGTCAAGCTCGCTAATGTAAATATAATGCTCGATAATATAAAAGCGCAGGATATTGAAAAATTATTACAAATTATAACTAGTTACAAAATAAAACAAACACACACAAAAAAAAATTGATAAATTTACTTATTTTCTGTTCTATTCTGCTTGCATTAGGATGACCTTGTTTAATGTTGCTTTGTTTAGAGAGGAAATTTATTGGAATGTATTTTCTGCATTAAGTGGGTTTTACTGTATTTTTCTAAGTTTGGTTTGCTTTAATAATGAATTTAATAAGCCATAATAGTGCACTTACTCGCAAATTTGTGTTTCCATAAATAGTAAAATAAATATCAGAAGACCTCCAAGAGCAGCAAGTGCAACTTCCCACAAAGTAATTGGAAGCGGAACAAGCCCCCAACTTCTATCAGTACTGGGATTAAAGCCTTCCGGAACTGAAAGTTTCTATGATGAAAGCAAAATTCTTACTAAAATGTTGAAGTTTTTCGATAAATGAAACAGTTAACATTTTTCTATAAAAAAATCAATAAACAACAGTAATGCAGTTTAACTATGGACACATATAAAAATAAACTATAAACATCTTACAAATATTACAGTAAAATAAAATAACATCTATTAAAATGCTAATTGTTATAACATTTATTTTAACCAAAGTAATTTTATAACTTTCAAAACATGAATGAAAATTAAAATATCTTACAAAAGACCCCTTTTATTTAGTATTTGAAAATCTTTTGTATTAAAAATTCATGTTAAAACTCTCCAACAGCAACAACAAATTTGCCGTATTAGCATTTCAAATTGTTTGAACAACACATTGCTACACAATGTATTTTATAACACAATTAAAAATGTTCATAATTTTAAAATAAAACTTAAGAATTAAATTGAAAAGTTTTACGTTTTAAAATAAATTGAGTATTACTATTTATCATTTTTGATATTTTTATTCAAGGATTTACATTTAATTGCTTAGGAATCTTAATTAATCTACCCCAAATTTGATAGTATACAATATTTATCTATTTAAATTAATGCAAAACAGCTAAATAAAATGAAAAAAAAAAATTAGATGCTTAATACCTCAGTATATGTATTTGGTATAAAATAATCTGTAAGAACCATAATGAATAATCCTATTGGTACACCAAAGTCTCCTAATGCTCTTCTTGCCTACAAAATTCATACACAAAAATTAAAAACAAAAATAATTTTTGAAAACAACTTTGAACTATAGTAAATTTAATGAAAAATAAATTATTCTTTTAAACTTTTATGTGATTCAGTTTCACTGAAATTATTCTTAATTTGTTCAGGATCACATAAAATAAGTCAATATATACTAACAAAAAATTTGTAATTTAAGTTAAATATAATTAAAAACCTGCCTCTTTCTCACAACAATATACTTTAAAAAAAAATTTTTTTTGTTTTTCCTCTAAGATCGAAAATAATTGTAAGAAATAAATTCATAGAAACTTTTATCCACTACATCTAAAACAATTAGAATAGTCATGTCTGGTATTAGTTTACATTTAAAAAAATTCAAATTATTTATAATATTGCAATTTAATTATTATTATTATATATGTATAATTATTATGCAATATTATATATATATATATGTACATACATATATATAATATTGCATTGCAAATTCAAATCATTTATAATGTTGTATACTAAATTTGCTGAATATCGAATGCTGAATTTTTTTTTTTTTAAGAATTTAAATACTTGCTTGTTTTCTTATCAACAAACACATAGGCCAATAGAAAAAAATAAGTATAACATTATTCTCAAAGCTATTATTTTTGATAAAACTGATTTATCTTCCTTCCTTTTCTGTAATTATGGGAAAAGAGAGTAAAGATCTCATGACACATTTTTGTATATTTTTCTATTACTTAAGTTATAGAACCTTTTGATATTGGTATCATGAATATGTACATTCGAAAATGTTACAATATTAATAATAATAAGTACTCTGTAAATATTTGCATGATTATGGCTATTCTTTAAAATATACAAATTTAAATTCAGATAGACTTTCCTTTTCTGTTGGTATTTTATTCTTTAATTTCTAGTATTATAAAATAATAGTTAAAAAAATATCGGTTTCTTGAACTATCGAAGCATTTTTTTACAGTTTGACTTGTTCAATTATTTTTGAGAATTTTTTTTTATATAGGGGGGAGGGGGAAAAAAATACCATTCATAATGCTTTAACAAGATTCTCTTTATGGAAATATTCAATTGCATAAAGCTGTGACAATTTATCAGAGAAAAATTTTAAATATTAATTTAGAGAATAATTTTTTAAAACTTTCAGAGTATTTATCAATCCTGCTTTACTTTATTATGATGCAAATATATGTTTTTTTTTCTTATTTTCCCTCATTGCTATCTTTAAAATAATAATAAACATCTTACAAATATATAAAAATACAAAATAATGAAAAACAAAGTTCTTCAAATAATGAAAAACACAAGAAACCTTACAAAGAAAAAATATACCCACACTTCTACCAAGAAATTTGCTGTTTCTGAAATGTCGCAGAAAATAAGCAATATAAAATGTTCCAATCATCAAAATCATTGATAATAATGCTGTGTTGGGCTGAGGTACAGGACGAGCAGCTTCATTACCAGTAAAGTTGGAACTATTACTGAAAGTTTCATTGCAATAGGTAGGGAGAAGTGGATTATCAACAAAAATCTATTTGGGGAAAAAAAAAAAAAAAAATAGAATTTCGTTATAAAAATAAGTTTTGTGTTTGTATAACTTTTTTTTCTGTAATTTTCTACATAACTTATGAATATGAATATTTTAAATCAATAATCAATATTTTAAAAATATCTTAAAATTCTTTTCAAATTATTATATAGATAACATTTATACATTACATTAAAAACTATTTTTAAAGCTACAAAAATAAGTAATACCCAAATAAATAAAACAATTAAAAATTTTCAAACTTAAACTTTCTGAAGTTTAAAACTACTCACAATGAGTGCACTTAGTAAATAGTGAAGAAATAAAAAGTTACAAATTTCATTTAAACATATTTTTGCATAAAAATTTATTCAAAATCATACAAAGCACTCAAAATCAGTGGTTCTCAAACTGTGGGGTATGTAATTTTCTTAAAAAGTATTAAATTGTGATTATTAAAAAAAATTAAATATTAATAAAAAATAAAAAAGAACCTTTTTGATCAACAGACTTTAATTATAATGAGCACCATAATTACTTTTTTAATGGTGAGTTATTGCCTACTTAAAATCTAAAATAATTACAAGAAATAATTCCTTTCACACTAATATATTTATATGAAAATGGTTTTTTGGTTCAATTTTTACCAAATTACCGATTTCATAATAGTCATTTCTTGATAACTTTATGAAAATTTAATTTATTTTGCACAAGAACTCTTAATAAAAGGACCATTGATAAAATAAATGTCTTAAAACATTTAAATGCTAAATTTTTTCTGAAGAAATTAAATACTTGTTAATTATATATTGCCTCATTCGAGTGAACTTTTTTTTTTAAATAGAAACATTTTTTTTTGAGTGCATTATTCACTTTATTTCTAATGTAAAAAAAATTCAGTAAAGCATCAAAGCTGTTATTATACTCAAAGATGAATAAATGGAGCACAGTAATATTTTATCTAATTAGGGTATGGTGTCAAAGATAAAAAGTTTGAGAACTGATGTTTTAGATTAAACTTTCTCTCACTCTTTCACACACACACGCAAAAAAAAAAAAAAAAGAGAAAAACCATTCTAAAAATTTCAATAAAATTTTCTTAATTAAAAACTTTTAATATAATATGCTGCTCAACATTCTGTTTGAATTTTTAAACTTTTCTTGTCACTGAAAATAAATTATTTAAAACTATAATATAAAAAATTCTTACTGAATTCAATTTAATGAAGGCTTCAGCAATAAATATTAAAGATATGATGGTTGCATAAATTTCTTGCATAAATCTTGAGAAAAACTTCACTAAAACGGATCCTTCTGCTGCAACCATTAAAATTGAAATGACGGCAACCCAAATGCCCATCCAGGTCCTTATTACAAGAAAGTGAGACGCAAAACTCTCTTGAAACTGAGGTAAAAGGAAAAAAATTTACACTTAAATTAAAAATGAATACTCACAATTAACTCAAATATCAAGAAAAAAACAGTTTGAAACTAAACAAAGATTAAAAACTATGAAATAGTTTGAAATGTTTACACACTCATCATCATCGTTTTATCCTCATTATCTCCATTATAATATTGATTCTTAATTATTTATTAACATATTTTTTTGTTCAGTTTTCTGTTGTCCACTTTAAGGAAAATAGTTAAAATAGATAAATTAATGTGAAATCATTCATTTTTTTTTTCTTTTCAAGATTTGACAGAAAAAAAAAAAAAAAATTATTTAAAGTTTTTATTAAATATTATCTTGTTAATCAAAAATATTTTTTCAAACATAGTTAATTCTTTTCCTTTAAGAAAATCTGTTAACTAACAAAGTATAATAATAAAATTACTAACAAAGTGAATATATATTATCAATTGTATTTTCATTTATTCAGTCATTGTTCACAAATAGTAGCTTTCATAAAAATTACTTTAAAAAGAAAAACTTTTACTGCAAATGCAGGATAATCCATTTATATATAAAAAAATATATTTAAAGATAAGTTTACAGATCCCAAAAATTTGGTACCATAGGTAAATTACTCATTAAAGTAATAGAAAAAAAAGTCCTACATTTTATTTTGAAGTAGTGCAAAAGTTATATGTTTTGCTGTGAAACTAATGAATTAAACTAATAATTAATTTTTGTAAGTTTTTTTTAGTCTTATTTCAACAAGCATAATTCATGTCATAATTCATTCAAACAAGCATAATTCATGTATATAGAAAATAAAAAAAAATCTCTTAATTTTCTGAAACAAATAATTTTTATGTCTATAATCCATAATTTTTGCCTTTTAATCTGCAGTAGCATGTAATTAAATTACTATTTTCGGAGGTAAAAAGAAAACTATCTGATATGAACCATAGAAGTCCCTGTATAATAATATCTAGAAATCTGTACCTAAACAGTTGAGTTAACTTTTTTTTTTTTTTAAATTAATCAGATTTATGCTATGAATAATATTCCATTTGTGACGATGAAGACCTTTTTTTCACTGTTATAAGGTACTTAGCTTTGTTCATCAGATCATATTTCTCTTTTCCTTCACCAATATTGAATTTTGTAAAGTATTTGAATTGTAAAATAGGATAAATATATTAGATATTATAATATGATGTGCTTGTACCAATCATGGTTGCAGTTCCACGAAATAGAACTCCTATTTTTTTACACTAAAATCATATTAATATCACATTGATCACTTTAAAAACATTTATAAATAGGCGGTGATCAAGTTTAGTCATTTTCAAATGTTATAACCCAAATTGTAAATAATGGAAGAATTATTTTACTGTGGATCCTTATGAAAATTTATTTCAACTAAATTTTCAAGTAAAAAACACGGATTAGATAATTAAGATTTTAAAACGTTTTATTAATATTTGACGGTGTATTAAATCAATTTAAAAATTTACTGTGATTATATCTCACATAAAGCTATTTTAGCAAATTTAAATTAATTATATGAAAATCACAGGGGTGCATTTATATGGTGAATGTTCCAATGGATTATGTATGAGTATCTTGTAATGAAACAAATCAATTCAACATGTGTTTGGGTCTGCCTTTTTTCATTTTTTAATTCATTTTGGTAGAAAATATGCTTTTCCATTTCTATGGCTTACTGCATGTAAATATCTTTTTAGACTAACAAAAACTCCCAAATTCTATTAATAAATAACATTCTGTATAATATAAGTAGAATATGATGTCGCAAAAAAAGGAACAGAATGTTAAATTATGTCCATAATAAGTGTAATTTTAGCTTTATTATTGTAAATAAAATATGTTATTCTTAATTTTTGCTTGAAATAAAATCTATTTTGCTTTTTTTAAATCCAGAATTTAACATCAAAAATAAATAACAGGTATGAATACCGAAATTAAATTAATGAAAAATATGCAAAGTGAAATTTAACTTAAGCTAGCCAAGATTGGTACAAACACATTTGATATTTATATTTTCTGATCCCCAATCATAAAGTGACAGCGTTCAAGTGGGCAAAAATTAGTTTGAATTTATATCATACTGATTGAAAGATGTTCTTAAATTAAGTAGATGTTATTAATAATTATTTAAAGAGCAGTGAACGATTTTTGTGGAACTTAATTATTTTTATCTGAAAACTTTTGTGAATAACATTCATTTTTTATAATGTATTCTTGTATTTAAACAGAATTTATTCTAAATAATCATAAAAAAATTTAAATAAAATGAAGAATATATTCCAGCCAAATGATTTCAAAGTAATCTTTCCAAAAATTTGTTTAATATCTTTTTTATCTATTAATTTGTATACATGACACATCTATGTGAACACTTATGTAAGGTACTGTATGTATGTGTTATATAAGACCACTATTACAGTCAATCAATGTGCTAAATATCAGAGCATGGCAGCCTATTTTTTCAAATTTGTACTAAATGTTATCTTAAATGAGACAAAATATTTGATAATTATTGATGTAGAAGATTTAAGTTTCTACTATTGGTGGACAGGCTATAATTGAAAATATTTCTGCAACATTAAAAATTGAACTACAAAAACATATTCATGACTTACTTTGTAGAGAGTTTCATCAATTAATACCAAAGGAGCAGTAGTCCCTATAATAATCAGAGGTTGTCCCGAAAAAAGTGAAAATATTACACCAGAAATGCTTGTTCCTATTAAAGTTTCTGACACTCCAATATTATTCCCAGTTTTATCAGCTGTAAATTAAACATAGTATTAACATATATGTGGCTACAATATTTCATAAAATGTTGAAACTAATAAACTTATAATTTTTTTTAATTGTTAAAATTTTTTTTATAAAAAATATATAATTAATAAACAGATAAATAAGAAAGAAGCAGTAGGTTGAATTAAATATAAAATATCATTTATAGCAAAAAAAATTATTAATAAATTATACATAACATAATATTCATTTTAACTTTACGTAATAGAGCTGATTCTCAGGAAATATAAATGGTGATAAGATTTAAAAAATTTTTAAAAGATAAAAATTAAAAATTAAATTTTTGCTTTTGTATTGCATTGCTTAAATGATTAACTGCTTTAGGAATTCAAAATAAGTCCAAGAAAATATTTAAAAATATTGATGATGTAAATGTCCCATACTTATGAATTCAAGTGAATTTAGTGAAGTTTAAACATAAAAAAACAAATTTAGTACTACAAGATTTTAATTTATTAGAATAAACAAATAAAATATTTGCAGAGAAAATAAAATACATATTTTTTAAATAACATTACACAGATATTCATGATTTGCATGCGGCCCGGTGGCCAAATGGCTAGCACTCTGATCTTTGGTATCACAGGCTTCAGGTTCATGGCGGTGGCATGGATGTTTGTTAGTGGTTCAGAATCCACTTTAAACTGTAAGTCCCAGTCTGTTTAACCCTCATGTGTACAAAATGACAGTAGAGTGACAAAACAAACCAAATCATGATTTGTACAATTCATGTTGAAAGCTATTTTTCAATGCTTTTCTTAGACCAATTAGTGCATACTCCATCAATTAAATACTGTTCAAGAACTCTGAAGGTTTATGGAATGATTTTTATTTTCCGTGGTTATCACGAGAATAGGACTCAGAAGCTGAATGTAAATACAGTTAGAATACAGAAAAAAAAATGTCTACCGAAATTCAATGAACATTTTTTTGGATGAAAGAAGAAACATTGACACATTTCAACTGACCTTGTTGAAAAACAAGTTGAATATGATAATCTTTGGTATGAAACCGAGGAAGATAAACCAGCAGTCAATAGTATGATACCTTTCACGGAAGAAAAAGAAGAATATTCGAGATTCAATTCTACAAGAAAGGAGCTTCAGGACAGATAATATGAGAAACCAAAACAGAAAAAGCGCTTCTTTATTCATTACTATATTTGCAGTCCAAGCTATATTAAATCATACTACCGAATTATTCCAAGCTCGATAAGCATACCAGTCGTTTCAATAGTATCTGTTAAACATTCTATAGTATCGGTTAAACAGTCTTTTAGCATGGAGACAAATGACGATTCTCAATATTAACATCAATCAACTTCGTGATACTGCATGTGCAGATATAGCAGCAACTCATTCCACTGTTGGGGCAGCTATTTATCATCTGCTAAAAGAATAGGAAAACCGTTTCCAAAAGACATACTTTAATATTTCATGCAGATGGCAGCCAGACAAGCAAAGTAAGTACACGAAACAAAAGTAAATATTTATATGGAAGGAAGAATGTTTTTATTGGCAACTTTTTGCTATTTCAGAAAAGTATTTTACAGAGTAGCCATAATCTGATTAGAATCTTTTAAAAATTAATCTTCTATAAGAGACTAGAATTGTGTTGAATTTTTAAAAACCAATACTGGTTCACCCAACAGAAATTTTTGAAAACCGCTATCACAACAAATCCAAGTAAAATTTGATCAGAAGTTCATGTCCGTTCTTTTAACATTGTGATAAATGCTACAACAGCGAATTCCTGTCATCATCAAATAGAAGTCCAAAATATTTCTTTGACATCGCGAAAAATACTATGCGAGCAATTTTTATCCATTTAAATTAGAAGTTACATATAAATCTTACAATCTATATTAATACCTTGGTCACTACAATACTAATTCCGATATCAAAATAGAACCTACTAAAATAGTAGCCATTCGGATACACTTTTATTAAAGAATGCGACATAATACTTTTTGCAAACATACAACCGGTTATCGACGATTCATTCCTCAGATAGCTGAGATTTCTCGTCCTTTGAGCAATCTCGCCAAAAAAAAAACGAGAGGACCACTTAAAGGTGAAGTAGAAGAAGCAATCAAGATTTAAATTCCTAAACATTATTTCGCCAGCAATGCTGCAAAAAGTTGCTTAATCCAAGCCTTTTACCATATATGCAGTTGAATCGAACTATATATTAGGAGTCATTCTTATCCAAGGACAAGGTCCAGAGGAGTAGCGAATTCGTTTATTGACCCTAACAAAAAAAAATTCCACTACAGAGAGGGAAGCATTCTCAGCGGTTTAGGCATTTGAAAAATTTAGAGCATATATAGAAGCCAAAAAACACAGCGGTTTCCGACAGCTAAACTTTCAACATCTAATCCCTGAAATAGCTTAATCACCGAAAGTCTTTCCAGACGGGCATTAGAGTAACAGTCCTGCAACCGAAAAGTTGGATGCATGCTCGGATAACGAGCATCATTGCATCTCGCCTTTATTGTACGCATGAAAAAGCAACATGCAAAGTCTTTGTCGGATTTGCTCCAGAATAATAAGTAATATTCGACCAGAACAAATGAAGGATGAAGATGTAGTAATTATTTCGAACAAGGACCAATAGACGGAAATTGGAGCCACCGAGTAACTACAGCGTCCTATATTACTGAGTGTGCGACGTCCTATACTGCTATACAGTCTCTGTCCTATACTGAGATAGAAAAAACGCAGTTAATGGTCCCCATCCATGAGCACGAAAGTTATGAAAGAGTATTATGATGCCCCAACTGCTGAATATCATAGTATTTCCTAGCATTGAGCATATACATCACCGATAATGTAAAAAAAAACCTGGGTTGTTGTGAACACCAGGCTGTTTACAACATTTCAAAATCTTGGCAATCACGCGGTTTCAATTACCTGAATCCTCGGATGGAGGAAAAAAAAAAAAAAAAAAAAAGGATTTTCCTTGTCGATCATACATTTCATTTCATTTTTACAAAGTAGGTAGAGCTTTTCACCTCTAAAATGCCACCACGCAGTGAGCATTAATTTCGTTTAATGTAGTATTCTTACTATAGGAACGACAACGCACCACAATTTATCGGATCTGTTTTTCAGTAAGTATGTTATCTTCTTGATATAAAGTAAGTTTTTACATGTTTAATGCCTTCAAGCGAATTTTATCGGAAGAAGAAAAAATAGAAATCTAAAAACCGAGATCAGCAATCTTAGTTGGTAAAAATTACACAGAATAAGTATGAAAACTTTCAAAACAATTTTTGTCTTAAACACAACATAATGTGACTCTATTGTACACACAGTTGTTTTTCTACAATTTGATAGAAAACCTCAGGCCATTGATGAAATCATAAGATATTATAGAAATGAAAACTTTGTAGATAAAATTCTTCTATATTTTGGAAAGTTTTCTAATTTGTCAAAAGAGATAAAAGTCGGATGAACGGAAGAGGTACGCTGATCAGGACAGAATGACGAATCCTCAAAACAAACCTGGGGATCGTGAATGAGAAAACTTACCTCATAGAAATAAAGACCAAGGAAAGAAAATCCAAATTGGCACCCTGTCGAGATGGGCATGTCATACTCACCAAATGAGTTATAAATCGTCAAACCCGCTAATCTAAAATTTTTTTGGATCTTATATTTCTACCTTACATATTGTTGCCTCATGGATAAATAGCTCCATGTGCATAGTAAAAAAAGAAATAAAATAAATAAATAAATAAAAATTAAGTGGAAGCACCCGATAATATAAACATCCTGCCTGATTGGGGTGAGTTGGCTGGAAGGAGAAAGAAATGTAACACCAGCAGTGTGCACTTGGTTTTCGAATAAAAGCGATTTTTTACAGGTCCACTATTGTGCTATCTGCTTTTATTCTTAAACCATAACACACATGAAGGCTTTCAAACAACAAAAACAACAAAAAAAAAGTGCAATTTATCTCATCAGGAAAGAAGATCGGCTATCAAAAGTTTCTCCATCCAACAAATCTACATGAAACTTTGATCATAGTCCAAAATTTCTAATTGGATGTAGTAGAGATGGGAGTTTCTCCTAGTAGAAACTCCATCTCTATCTTCGAAGATACAGAGAGAGCTTTCAATACTCTCTTAACTTCAAATCCCTCCTAATATTTCCTCTGTCGGAGTTATGGAGACTTATGAATGTTAAATAAACATTAGTTTGATCCTGTACACGAACACTAAACACGCGTCAATCCCGTCCCTCAGAAAATGTTATATTTTTATCATAACTGTTTTCTTTGTCTAGTTTCTTGATTTGCATGTAATGTTTTATTTGATTAAATATCAAAATCACTCTGATGAAGGAGGAAAATCACGAATCTCTTATGAGGGGGAATAATCAACAAAAATTAAATTAAAAAAAATTTTTTTTTTTTCATTCACTAACAATAAAATGATCATAAATACAAAATAAAAGATGATTTTTTTATAAAAAATTTTTGTAGATCATATTTATAAGTTCATTTTTACTGAGAGGCATATAGAGGCATCAGAAAAGCCCACTTAAAAAAATAATATACTTAAAAATAATAATAGAAAAAACCATTTTAACAACATCGATAAAATCTGCTAATAGAAGTTTCACTTCCAAATCTGCTTAAAAAGGTTGCCTTATTTCGCAAATTTTTAAAAACAGATAAATTAATACATGTATAAAATGTTATTATGGTGCTTAGTTACCTATTTTATGGCCAGCTGCATATTTTTATTGGAGAGAAAAATCAATCAAGACTAAAATTAAAAGTAATGACTTCCATATATAAAAATTACTTTATTTTGTTTTTCTGCTTATGAAAGTATATCGAATGTACACTGAAGTGACAAAAGTCATGGGATAGCAATATGCAAATTTTCCGATGGCAGTAGCATCGCGTAGAACAGGTATAAATGCGCAGTGCTTTCATTTCTGTTCAAGTTATTCATGTGAAGAGGTTTTGACGTGATGATGACCGCACGACGGGAATTAACAGACTTTGAACGCGGAATGTTAGTTGGAGCTAGAAGCATGGGTCATGCCATTTCGGAAATCGTTAGGGAATTCAACATTCCCAGATCCACTGTGTCAAGAGTGTGCCGAGAGTATGAAATTTTAGGCATAACATCCCACCATGGACAGCGCAGTGGTCGACCGCCTGCACTTAACGATCGAGACCGGCGACGTCTGCAAAGAGTCGTAAATTCTAACAGACAAGCAACACTGCGTCAAATAACCGCAGAAATCAATGTGGGACGTACAAGGGACTTGTCTGTTAGAACTGTGCGGAGAAATTTGGCTTTCTTGGGCTATTCCAGCAGAAGACCGACTCGAGTGCCTTTACTGACAGAATGACATCGCTTGCAGCGACTCTCGTGGGCACGTGAGCATATCGGTTGGTCCCTAGATGAATGGAAAACCGTGGCCTGGTCCGATGAGTCACGATTTCAGTTGGTAAGAGCTGATGGTAGGGTTCGAGTGTGGCGCAGACCCCACGAAGCCATGAACCCAAACTGTCAGCAAGGCACTGTTCAAGCTGGTGGTGGCTCCGTAATGGTGTGGGCTGTTTTTTCATGGCATGGACTTGGTCCTCTGGTGCGACTGGACCGAACATTGACTGGAAATGCTTATGTTCAGCTACTTGGAGATCACTTGCAGCCATTCATGGACTTCATGTACCCAAACAACGATGGGATTTTTATGGATGACAATGCGCCATGTCACCGGGCCACAACTGTTCGCGATTGGTTTGAAGAACATTCTGGACAATTCCAACGAATGATCTGGCCACCTAGATCGCCCGACATGAATCCCATTGAGCATTTATGGGACATCATCGAGAGGTCTGTTCGTGCCCAAAATCCTGCACCATCAACGCTTTCACAATTATGGACGTCTATCGAGACAGCATGGCTCAATATTCCTGCAGAAGACTTCCAACGACTTGTTGAGTCCATGCCACGTCGAGTTGCTGCACTTCGCCGGGCGAAAGGAGGGCCGACACGATATTAAGAGGTATCCCATGACTTTTGTCACTTCAGTGTATATT